>CM056609.1:24146977-24161977 GCA_029721355.1 Tegillarca granosa | reverse complement strand
TTATTGATGTTTGACATAATTGACAGGTATATTTATTAAAAGCTAAGCTAAAAAGTCTAATTAGAAACAGAAATGAAGTTTATAAAACCAAGAAATATTTGTTCACTTTATTACTCGTTCACTTGTTTTTATTCTGAAATTCCATGATGTAGTGTAAAACACCATTTACAAGATAATAAATAAAAATAAAAATTTCGTAGAAATTTGTTTGGTTAGGGGATAAATCAGTTCTTTTATCATCATCAGTTATTCCAGAAATAAGATAATGTATTTTACGACATGTTTAGAGAGAGATAAATCACGGGGAATCGTGTCTTGATGAAGATTTTCATATCTTGACATAACACTTAAAATTCATGTTGGGAATCATATTTACCAGTAAATAAAACTTGTTCAAGGTTTAAGGACTGGCCTTAGAAGTTTAAATGTGTTATAGCACGTTACACATCCCCATGTACTCTAACAGATTTATGTACCAAATGTCAAAGGTGTAACCGAGCAAAAACCCGAAGCATGTATATTTGTTAATTTATGTGACTTGCGAGCCTTGTAATCAGATGACAAAGGTGTGGAGTGTAGAAGAATGATGGTGTTTAACATTTCGGTCAGCATTCTTTCAGTTGGGGCAGTCAGTTCTGGGGTGGTGGAGGAAACCATAATGCCCAGAGAAAACCACTGACCTTCAGTAAACAAAATGACAAACTTTCTCACATAAAGATCTGAACTGAACAAGTTTTTAACCTAAGCTGTAAGAGACACTGTGATCCGTAAGTGTGCGCTTTAGACCACTAGTTCACAGAGGCCTTTTGGATGACAAAAGTTAACCTCTGTAATGTCGGAGTTACTTCCCTTACACTGCTTAATATTGTGTTTTATATATACTCAGCAGAATTATGAACATTGTTTCATGTATCCTGGCTCTAGTTAACCAATTGCTATGTGAGAAGTTTCTTTACAGGATGGCCAAATTCAGGATGTAAAATTTTCCCCTATTCCAAAAGGATGTTATAAATTCTGTTGATTTCTTATGTGAAACATTGTAAAAATTATATTTTTTTCTTTGTGTGTGTATTTAGTGTAACGCATGACTCCAAAATGTGTGAAATAGTGATAAACAGTATATGTATTATTCCCAGAAATAAGGTAATTTTTTATAGTAAATGATAATTTTTTTTTTTTTTTCGATATCATTTCTTTTTCTCTTTTCACTGCATAAGTTGGAATCCCAATTGTGTAGATGTAGTGTGAGAAAAATTATAAAATTGCTAGGCAAAGGTTGGTGGTTTTCTATGGGCTAGCCATTGCCATTTTCCTTCACCATCCCAGAACTGACTGCCTTGATATGAGTGAGGGTCTCTTGACTGAGGAGTAAACATCATTAGTCAACTGAACTCTTTTTTTTCCCCATTGCAACAGTATAGAACCATTTAGAAAAAAGATCCTTTTAATAGCAAAATATTATATCTTTATACAAAATCAAGTCCTTCAGTCTATCAAGCACAGATATCTAAATCAAGAAAAGAGCTTTATACAGTATTGCCTATAAAAACCTTTCTATTATGACCAAGTGTTGAAGGATTATGCAGACAAATATAAAAACATGTGGTTTATGAAGTAAGAAAGATAACTCTTTTTCATTGTAGATGATAGATAACCCTGTTAAACACAGGAAATGTTTTACTTTTCTTTCAGAGTTCATCTTATTTTCTGCCTGATAGATCATAGAACTCATTTTCCACTTGTGAATGTCAAATAATTTCAATATGTTTTACTCTGTTATATAGCTTGTTAGCTCACCTGAGCCAAAGGCTCAAGTGAGCTTTTCTGATCAAAATTTGTCTGTCGTCGTCGTCGTCGTCCGCGGCGTAAACTTTTACATTTTCGACTTCTTTTCTGAAACTACAAGGTGGATTTCAATGAAACTTTGTCAGATGCATATATGGGCCAGTGCAATTCAGATTTGTTCATGACGTTGTCCTAGCTCCCAAAACTAGGTCAAGGTGACCTATGGTTAGATGGTAGAAAAAATCTGATGTGATATTTGGCTTCTCTAGGGTCTTAGGCTTATAAATTGTTCATTTCGTGAAATTTGTTATAAAAAATTAGGTTATGCGTTTTTGCGTTTAATTTTAAAAATTTCGTAAAATAGCTTCAAATTGTTATAACTTGACTATATGAATAGATATTGACATGGGATTTTCAGTTTTGACTTTTTCTTGAAATAACCTTCAAAATGGGGTCAAGGTCATGACCTAGTTTGTAATTTGTGCAGTTTTAGACTATTTTCTTCAAAATTTTAAGAGATATATAATATCAAAACAATGTTAAAATGTTCAGCATGACAAAATGCAAAAAGGTACAAAGTTTCATAACTGTATGATAATACATGTAGGAGTTGTTGCCCCTGAAATGTTATTTTTCTGCCAATGAAAACTAAAATTGTGCATTAGCTTGAAAACTATAAACTTTTTGTATAGACATGTATTTTAGAATATTGTAGGTATTGACATGACGAACATTTTGATATATGGCTCAAGGTCATACGTTCAAAGGTCAAGGTCATAGGTGCATAAAAAGACTGAAATTGTTAATTATCTTGGAAACTATTAACTTTTTGTATTGGCATGTATATTAGAATATTGTAGGAATTGATATGGTAATCATTCTGATATGAGATTCAAGGTCTTACATTTAAAGGTCAAGGTCATAGATGCATAAGAAGACTCAAATTGTTAATTATCTTGAAAAACATTAACTTTTTGCATAGGCATATATATAGAATATTGTAGGTATTGATATGATGATCATTTTGATATGTGACTCAAGGTCATATGTTCAGAGGTCAAGGTCATGGGTGCATAAAAAAACTGATATTGTTTATTATCTTGGAAACTTTTAACATTTTGTATTTTCATGTATATTACAATATTGTAGGAATTAATATGGCGATTATTCTGATTTAAGATTCAAGGTCTTATGTTTAAAGGTCAAGGTCATAGATGCATAAAAAGACTCAAATTGTTAATTGTCTTGAAAACTATTAACTTTTTTATAGGCATGTATATTAGAATATTTTATGTATTTTTGCAAATGATTTTGGATATATACTCAGGTTGGCCATATCCTCAGGTGAGCATTAAGGCCCATGGGCCTCTTGTTAATTTAAGGAGTTCACTTGCTGTAGGTCAGATTTTTCTCTTGAATACATACTTGACTTACACATGGAACAAAATAACACTACCCTATACCACCCTGTATCACCCTATACCACCTTATACCACCATGTACCACTCTATATCACCCTGTACCACCCTATATCACCCTATATCACCCTATACCACCCTATATCACCCTATATCACTCTGTACCACCCTATATCACCCTATTACACCCTGTACCACCCTATATCACCCTATATCACTCTGATCCACTTCCTAATAATTTAGGTGTTTGACAAATTGTATCCATAGTTTTGAGTACATATTGTTAAAATTACAGATGTTAAAAAAAAAAGAATGAAAAAAAAAGCTTCTAAGGACCATCATAAATAGCATAGAAGTTGAAATGGAAAGTAGTTAAGGAAAAGTTTCATTCGTAAATAATTTTTGAAGATGGGAGCAATTGACAAAATCATTGAAAAATCGAATTTTTTCAACAAATCTAAAAAAAATATAATTCTTTGCTCTTTATTCATTCAAACTTAAACTTGTTGGATACCAACAAAATGTTGTGAAGATTAGTCTGGGATATATTTCACAGAAGTAAATTTAATAAACATTAGTGCAAAGACATGGTTTAAAATATTCTAGTTAAAAAAGGTTTTCAGTTTACTGGAGGACAAGTTTTCAGTTAACTCGAGGACAAGTTTTCAATTTACTTATGGACTAGTTTTCAGTTTACTGGTGGACAGGTTTTCAGTTAACTCAAGGACGAGTTTTCAATTTACTCGTGGACTAGTTTTCAGTTTACTGGAGGACAGGTTTTCAGTTAACTTGAAGACAAATTTTCAGTTTACGGAGGACAGGTTTTCAGTTAACTTGAGGACAGGTTTTCAGTAAACTTGAGGATGAGTTTTCAGTTTACCGAGGACATGTTCAGTTAACTTGAGGACAGGTTTTCAGTTTACTTGAGGACAGATTTTCAGTTAACTTGAAGACAAGTTTTCAGTTAACTTGAGGACAGGTTTTCAGTTAACTTGAGGACAAGTTTTCAGTTAACTTGAGGACAGGTTTTCAGTTTACCGAGGTTTTCAGTTTACTTGAGGACAGGTTTTCAGTTAACTTGAGGACAAGTTTTCAGTTAACTTGAGGACGAGTTTTCAGTTTACCGAGGACATTTTCAGTTAACTTGAGGACAGGTTTTCAGTTTACTTGGACAGGTTTTTTAGTTAACTTGAGGACAAGTTTTCAGTTAACTTGAGGACAGGTTTTCAGTTTACCGAGGTTTTCAGTTTACTTGGACAGGTTTTTTAGTTAACTTGAGGACAGGTTTTTAGTTTACCGAGGTTTTCAGTTTACTTGGACAGGTTTTCAGTTTACCGAGGTTTTCAGTTTACTAGGACAGGTTTTCAGTTTACCGAGGTTTTCAGTTTACTTGGACAGGTTTTCAGTTAACTTGAGGACAGGTTTTCAGTTTACTGGAAGACAGATTTTCAGTTAACTTGAGGACAGAATTTCAGTTAACTTGAGGACAGATTTTCAGTTAACTTGAGGACAAGTTTTTTTTAGTTAACTTGAGGACAGGTTTTCAGTTTACCGAGGTTTTCAGTTAACTTGAGGACAGGTTTTCAGTTTACCGAGGTTTTCAGTTTACTTGGACGGGTTTTCAGTTAACTCGAGGACAAGTTTTCAGTTTACTGAAAGACAGGTTTTCAGTTTACCGAGGTTTTGTTTTCAGATAACTTTAGGTTTGGTTTTTCACTGATTTCTCTTTATGCAGTTATTATAGAATAACATACATATCGGTTTGAGTGCTATCTGTGTGCTGGTTAAATAAAACATGATTACTGCACTGAAAGATAGTTTAAGTATGTAATGATGTTTTTGTTACTTAGCAGTAAGTAAAGAAAGTGAAAGGCATTATGTAATATTAAATAAAGATCAAGGTTTACAAAAAATAAGCAACTGATTAAAGTAGAATTTTACAACTATTATACGTCTCAATCATCGTATACCTGCTCCGTCTTGTGTAAGATCTGACGTTATCTGACAGTATTAATAACCATTCTGATTGTAAAAATGACGCATAAATATGTTGTTCTGACACATAAATTCTGATACGAGAACTAATCACTAACCACATAAAATATGTTTTTACGACAATTAGATTCTGATACAAGAGCTAATCACTGATTCTGTACTTTGATCGTCAGGTAACTTGTTTGATGTATGTTTATATTTACATAAATAAATAATTAACTTCAGATAATTATCGATGAAGAATGTTGATGGTGCTTTCTTGTTTTGTCAAGAATTTTTTTGTTTTTCATTTAATGATGGGACTGAAGATGGCAGTAGATTAACCTGAAGTTTGCAAATCTTTGTTGCATTGACTTTATCTTGTGAGAGTTATTTCCCTTTAATTAGTTGAGAGGTGAACCTAATAAGCAATGTCGTCTTGTAAAAGTTGTTTTCATCTCTAAGCTGTAAATGTTTTACAGAATATTGTAACATTATTTAGCTAACAATGCATTTAACTCGGTAACTGTGCAAAGAATTTTTGAATATGTCTGGCAAGAGACAAGATGATTGCTCAAACAAATTGATCCAATACAAGATGCAGGTGATCTTCCTGAATCCCCCATTTGATCCAATACAAGACACAGGTGATCTTCCTGAATCCCCCATTTGATCCAATACAAGACACAGGTGATCTTCCTGAATCCCCCATTTGATCCAATACAAGACACAGGTGATCTTCCTGAATCCCAAATTTGATCTTATATAAGACATAGGTGATCTTCCTGAATCCCCCATTTGATCTAATACAAGACACAGGTGATCTTCCTGAATCCCCAATTTGATCTTATATAAGACATAGGTGATCTTCCTGAATCCCCCATTTGATCCAATACAAGACACAGATGATCTTCCTGAATCCCCCATTTGATCTAATACAAGACACAGATGATCTTCCTGAATCCCCCATTTGATCCAATACAAGACACAGGTGATCTTCCTGAATCCCCAATTTGATCTTATATAAGACATAGGTGATCTTCCTGAATCCCCCATTTGATCCAATACAAGACACAGGTGATCTTCCTGAATCCCCAATTTGATCTTATATAAGACATAGGTGATCTTCCTGAATCCCCCATTTGATCTAATACAAGACACAGGTGATCTTCCTGAATCCCCAATTTGATCTTATATAAGACATAGGTGATCTTCCTGAATCCCCCATTTGATCCAATACAAGACACAGATGATCTTCCTGAATCCCCCATTTGATCTAATACAAGACACAGATGATCTTCCTGAATCCCCCATTTGATCCAATACAAGACACAGGTGATCTTCCTGAATCCCCCATTTGATCCAATACAAGACACAGATGATCTTCCTGAATCCCCCATTTGATCTAATACAAGACACAGGTGATCTTCCTGAATCCCCCATTTGATCTTATATAAGACATAGGTGATCTTCCTGAATCCCCCATTTGATCCAATACAAGACACAGATGATCTTCCTGAATCCCCCATTTGATCTAATACAAGACACAGATGATCTTCCTGAATCCCCCATTTGATCCAATACAAGACACAGGTGATCTTCCTGAATCCCCCATTTGATCTAATACAAGATACAGATGATCTTCCTGAATCCCCCATTTGATCTAATACAAGACACAGGTGATCTTCCTGAATCCCCCATTTGATCTTATATAAGACATAGGTGATCTTCCTGAATCCCCCATTTGATCCAATACAAGACGCAGATGATCTTCCTGAATCCCCAATTTGATCTTATATAAGACATAGGTGATCTTCCTGAATCCCCCATTTGATCTAATACAAGACACAGGTGATCTTCCTGAATCCCCAATTTGATCTTATATAAGACATAGGTGATCTTCCTGAATCCCCCATTTGATCCAATACAAGACACAGATGATCTTCCTGAATCCCCCATTTGATCTAATACAAGATACAGGTGATCTTCCTGAATCCCCAATTTGATCTTATGTAAGACACAGGTGATCTTCCTGAATCCCCCATTTGATCTAATACAAGACACAGGTGATCTTCCTGAATCCCCCATTTGATCCAATACAAGACACAGGTGATCTTCCTGAAGCCCCCCATTTGATCTAATACAAGACACAGGTGATCTTCCTGAATCTCTCATTTGATCTAATACAAGACACAGGTGATCTTCCTGAATCCCCCATTTGATCCAATACAAGACACAGGTGATCTTCCTTAATCCCCCATTTGATCCATTATAAGACACAGGTGATCGTCCTGAAACCCATTGAAATCCCCCGTGTATCCATATAAGACACACATTTTTCTGTTAAATAGTTTCTCCTAAAAAAGTCCTTAGGCTTGTGATGATTCATTCTCAATGATGTAAGTGATTTATTAAAACACTTGTTTGGCCTATAAAGGGGCCAAATACATCTACTTGCCCATCACCCTTTTAGTGCAAATCCCACTAAAGACCAATCCTAGTGTGAGATCTCAAAGTATGTCAGGTTGCTTGCTGATGGTTTTCTCTGATTTCTTCCACTATCTCTTGACAAACTCACTCAAATCAAGTGAAAGTATAAGACTGGGGTTTAAAACACCATTATTCCACTCAATATATCCTAAGTAATAAAGCGCGGTAATCGTATTTGTAACCTTTAAATTTTTCTAATTAAAATACCAGTCTGAATCACACATAGGCAAAAAAGGAGTGCAGTGGAGTAATGGTGTTTTACGGCCCAGTCAAGAATCTTTCATTTATTTCGAGGCAGTCAGTTCTGGAATGGTGGAGGAATCCTGAGTGCCCAGAGAAAACCACCGACCATTGGCAAGCGAACTGACAAACTTTTTCACACTAGGATCTGTCCTTAGTGGGATTCAAACCCAGGTGGTGAGAGGCACTGTGATCCGTAAGCGCGTGTTTTAGACCACTCGGCCACCGAGGCCCCTATTCAAAAAAGGACAAGACTTTGCTTTAGACTACTTGGTCTCTTAGGACCATTTATAACTTCTGATAATAATCACTATGTTTAGTAAAGTCATATTATTATCTGAGCTTTATTGGCATGAATGCCTGGATGGCTGAGTGGTCTTAGACACAGGGCTTATTGATTAAAGTGGCTTTACCCACCTAGGTTCAAATCCCACTCAGAACAGATTCTAGTGTGAGAAATTTTGTCAGTTTTACTTGCCAAAGGTTGGTGATTTCTCTTTAGACACTCTGGTTTCCCCCTCCTTCCCAGATTCATTGCCCTCAATATAATTAAAAGAATCTTGACTGGGGCTTAAAATGAAGTGCTGCACTGATATTAGCATGAGTTCTAATTATTAATCGATCTTGTTCTCATAAATAAAATAAAGTTCATGCTGGTCGTATATTGAGACCCACAGACCCTATTTGGAACTTGGCTGGATCTGTCTAGCTATATTGATCGAGGGTATTTAAGTCTCAATCATAAAACTAAATTCAATATTCTTCATCACCACACACATTCCTTTTTCCTGTATTTGATTTTATAAGGCCTAATAAGGAGAAAGATAATGAGTTTTATAAGATGTCTACAATAGACTTGTGATGATTATATCTTAGATCGGTAATAGTTTACAGAACATCTAAACGACAAGAAGATCATTTTATGACAGGTGCTTCGTGTCTGGTAATCACAAGAATGACAGTATATTTATTGATAATTTTCCATCAGTCTTATTGGGAGTAAACTTTGGATGTTTCTGTTGATGATTTCTATGTTGGCGAGGTATGTTGACACATGTTATAATATATGCCCACTTGAGCTTGCGTCGCTTCAGTGATTTGGTTCATAAACAGTTAATTATGACTGAAGTCACTCTCATTAGTTAATTCTCTAATTGCTAACTATGTTAAATCAGTTTTATTTGAATTTATTTCTGGACCAATTTTAATAAAGTTAGATGCAGAATTATTTCTGTTTTCTATATCAATTTCAAAACGTTTGGAAAAAATGATTATTTTTTTAAATCTCAAAGATGAACTTGGTTAAAAGTTTTATGGTATTTCTTCAGGATATTTATGTAAAAACAAAAATAATCCCTGATAAACTTCGACTGACATGTTCAACTTACAATTAATCTAAATTTAAAGATTTGGGTTCTGTAGATTTCTTTTTTCTGTGGTTCATCATAGTTTTTTCTGCATTTTTCTGCATTTTTCATCTTGGCTTTTTCTGCATTTTCATCATCATAGCTTTTTTCTGCATTTTCATTATCATGGCTTTTTTTCTGCATTTTCATCATAGCTTTTTTCTGCATTTCATCATAGAAATTTTCTGCATTCTCATCACAGCTTTTTTCTGTGTTTTCATTGTAGCTTTTTTCTGCATTTTCATCACAGCTTTTTTTTCTGCATTTCATCATAGCTTTTTCTTGCATTTTCATCTTAGAAATTTTCTTCATTCTCGTCATAGCTTTTTTCTGTTTTTTCATCATAGCTGGTTTTCTGTGTTTTCATCATAGCTGTTTTTCTGTGTTATCATCACAGCTGTTTTTCTGTGTTATCATCAAAGCTGTTTTTCTGTGTTATCATCATAGCTGGTTTTCTATGTTTTCATCATAGCTGTTTTTCTGTGTTTTCATCATAGCTGTTTTTCTGTGTTTTCATCATAGCTGTTTTTCTGTGTTTTCATCTTAGCTGTTTTTCTGTGTTTTCATCTTAGCTGTTTTTCTGTGTTTTCATCACAGCTGTTTTTCTGTGTTTTCATCATAGCTGTTTTTCTGTGTTTTCATCTTAGCTGTTTTTCTGTGTTTTCATCATAGCTGTTTTTCTGTGTTTTCATCATAGCTGTTTTTCTGTGTTTTCATCATAGCTGTTTTTCTGTGTTTTCATCATAGCTGTTTTTCTGTGTTTTAATCAAAGCTGTTTTTCTGTGTTTTTATCATAGCTGTTTTTCTGTGTTTTCATCACAGCTGTTTTTCTGTGTTGTCATCATAGCTGTTTTTCTGTGTTGTAATCATAGCTGGTTTTTTTTTGCATTTCCTCGTGGCTTTTTTCTGTGTTTTCATCAAAGTTTTTTTTTTCTGCATTTCATCATAGCTTTTTTCTGCATTTTCATCATAAAATTTTCTGCATTTTCATCATAGCTTTTTTCTGTGTTTTCCTCGTGGCCTTTTTCTGCATTTCATCAAAGTTTTTTTCTGCGTTTTCATAATACAGATTGTTATTGGTTTTCAGACAATTTCAAGACTTGACTTTTACTCACTGTTCAATTCTTTGATTGGTTTACATTTTTTATCGCATTTTAATTGGGGATCTCCAGATCAAAGTTTATTGTAACCGATATCTATTCATCACTGGACTTGCTTAATTGAGTTAAATCATTTAAGATTTGTAGTGCTAAGATTTTTAATGAACGTGTACAGTGTAAGATCGACATTCCATATATATCTTTCTCGTTTGCTAGAGTGATTTATTCTCACAAAATAAATTGAGATTTGTTCGTTTTCCATAACCTGAGCTTGGGCATTCTTTGGCTTCATTAATCTATGTTTTCCTGATGAAGGGATTTATTTGACTTTTTGCATTAAGATAAAGTTTTATACATGAAGTTTAAATCCACTTGAGTACATTTTAAATGTTTTACATTTATCTTTTTCTTTTTATTCTCCAATTTTATTGACATTTCTTTCATTGCCTCATTCTTTACGGTGAAAAAAAGTGTGTGAAATTATAGCATTCTTCTCCCCGCTAGTCCAGATCAGGGATTTTTCTGGCTACTCACAGGGTCCGGTGTAGCTTGTAATCTTTGTATCTTTAAAATAACCTGTACTTATGCACATTTTGACTTATACTCAATGAGAGTCTGGTAGAATAGGAGCAACTCATGAAACAACTTTCTCAGATGTTTGTATTTAAGCCAGTCTATGAAGATATTGTGTTAATGTCTGAGTGATTTGGTCCAAATAAGTGACTACCAGCATGTATCAAAATAGTAAATATTCCAGGCAAAATATTTGATGTGTTGACAATGTGAAAATTTTTAAAGTTTAATGAAAAATTTTCCAGAAATGTCGATTTTGTCAATGATTTTCCCAATTTCATCCCAAGGTCCCTTTCCCAAAATGGCCAGAAAAATCCCTGCAGATTCAATCACTTATAGGGAGGTAGTCAGTTCAGGATTGGTAGATCATATTGGAGTACAGGTGGAAAAATGCCGACTCTCTGAAAGTGAACCAACAAACTTTTCACACAATAGCATCTGCCCATCTTGGATTGAAATCTAGACAGTGGGAGGCATAGGGATTTGTAGACCGCTCGTTCACACACACACACACACACACACACACACACACACACACACATGCATGCGCACACACACACACACACACACACACATGCATGCGCACATGCGCGCGCGCGCACACACACACACACACACACACACACACACACACACACTAGTAGTGGCAAGCCAATCAGTAAAGGTACTTGAAAAAAGGGAAAAGGTCCTTTTTAAAATCTGGTCATCTGATGTTGATATGATTCATATAACTGAATTTAGCACGCCAGTCCAGATTTTTTCACTTATACCATTGCAGTTAGTTCTTGTTAGTTGATAAAAGAAATGTGAGTGCCCAGAGAAAACCCGACAACCTTCTGCAAAGAAACTGGCAAATTTTCTTAAACTGCTAGAAGATTTGTATGTTGTAGGTGAGATGCACCATTGTGATCGATAATCACAGGCTTGAATCCACTATGTCACCAAAGCCCTTTGATTTGAATGTGATTGCCTTAATTTCCTGACCAGAGTACTTTTTTTTATGGAAAAATTAATTAAATATGGACTTATATTAGTATTTCTTAGATAATTTAAGGATTTTCTGAAATGTTATACTTTCATTGTGATAAAAATGAATTAATATGAGCATGTACTAAATAAAACCCAATACCAGCTGACGGTTCTTAATCATATAATATTTCTTCATTTTTGTTTTCTTCATGATTAATATTGTAACGTACTGAAAAGATCCTTTTCTTGCTGTGACAAATATATTGTCAGCATATGATATATAGAACAAGGTGCCCAATAGGACTTGTGAACTGATTGACTCAAAAAAAAAGTGCGGATGTACTAAAAGACATTATAGTCAGAAATGGTATTTTATCGACAAATAAAAAATGTTTATGGAAATACAGAAGTATCTAAGTAAATTAATATTGAGTAAAAATGTACATGTAATTTATATTTGCCAAGGGAGATATAATTATCCCACACCATTTTTGAAAGAAAAGGAGAGAGATGGAGAGAAATTTATTTCAGTGTTTCATCCTTTCTACTCGATCTCCATTGTCCCACTTGTCTGGAATAATTTTTCAAAACTATGAATTACAGTTTTACAATTAAATTTTAGTGAATATTTATGGTAGTGGATTAATCTCTCTCTCTCTCTCTCTCTCTCTCTCTCTCTCTCTCTCTCTCTCTCTCTCTCTCTCTCTCTCTCTCTCTCTCAAAACCCAGTCTTTCATTTTTAGCAGCATGCAAACTAAAAATCTTCTGCACACTAAGATATTAGGGCTTCGATGATCAAGCAGTCTAAAGCTAACACTTACAGATCACAGCCCCTATCACTGCCAGAGTTCGAAATATGCTTGGACAAATCTTGGTGTTAAGAAAGTTGGTGTTTGCTTGTCAAATATCAGTGGTTCCTAGGCACTCTGATTTCCTCCACCATCCCTTAACTGACTACTGCAATATAAGTAAAAGAATCTTGACTTGGAGTATAAAACACTTTTAGCCCAAATTAATCCTATGGTACCACAATATGCCTGATATATCCAGCAGGCTCGGGATAGATTGTTACTATGGTAACTACTGGTTCTGGTAACTTTTATTAACATTTTCAATTATTTTGACATTAATTTTTTTTTTTATTTTGTTTATTGTAGATTTGCATAAATGTAGCTGATACCAAAAGGAAAGAATAAAACGCATCAGAGGGAGAGAACTCAATAACAGACATTGTTATTCATTGGTTGTGAATTCATGGTAAGAGTGTTATCAGATCAAGTTACTGTAGCTATCTTTTATTTAAAAATTGATAAAAAAAAAGTTTGAAGTATTAAAAACTTGATCAAACCTCAGCTAATTGAGTGTTAAAAAAAGATGTATTAAATAAAGACATAAAGTTGTTATATTTGCATACATCATGTTCTCGCACATCACGGAAAATCACAAAAATCATATGTTGTCACATTTATATGAAGAAGATTCTGTTTATTGAAATCAGAGTCCATCTTTTTAACTTAAAAGATCATTATTATAGAATATTATTCAGTTTTATCATATGCATACTAGAAATTTTTTTTTTTTAAGAAAAGAGTTGCATTCTAAGGCTGCTCATATTTATATCAGTGTCAGGCAGTGAGAGAGAGAGAGAGAGAGAGAGAGAGAGAGAGAGAGAGAGAGAGAGAGAGAGAGAGAGAGAGAGATGGTGTAAAAACCTTGTAAGTGCATTTATATGCATAATTGTATATTGTATTATTAATTCACCAACTTAAAGGAGTGCAGTTAGGTTTTTCACACCCTACACCCCAGCTAAGAGAATTTCACTTATATTGAATTAACAGTTGTGAGAAGGTGGAGAGGATCAGAATACCCAGAAAAACTTCTGTCCTTAAGCAAGCAAACTTACAAACTTTTTCACACAAGGATTTTTCCAAGCCAGGATTTGAACCTGAAGCTCAATATTTAATTTCTAAGATGCAATTAAGGTTCTAATGAAGAAAAGAATTATTATTTTAATGAAAGCATATATTATGTGATGCTAATTTATAAGGATTATTTAAAAACATAATATTTCTAATTAAACAGCTACATATGTGGGAGTCGGAGTTCGAACCTTGGCCAGGTCTGCCCAAGACTTAGAAATTGGTAGTAACTGGCAGTTCGGTACCTTTATGTGTTAATTGTTGGAAGTAAATGATTATATCATTGAATTTTCAGGATTTTTCTCTCAAAATTAGATTTAGGCTTTGATGATCGTATGTTCCTTAAAGTTTAATGATTCAATTATTTGTCTGCGTTTTTTCTTACAAACCTCAATGCTGAGAACATATTTCTTCTAGTCAATCATTGACTCATTCTGTTATGAATGGATTTTTAAAAAAAACATTTTTACCAGTTTCGTAACTTTTCATCTTTCAGATTTATTTTGGTTCCTTGTTATTTTCATTTTATTGAGATTTTTTTTTTTTTTTTTTTTTCGGAAAATTGAATTGTAGGAAGGAGATATGCTTAATCTCGAATGAACAGCTGAAATAATTAGGATCAATTTATAGTGATTCAATGGAGGAAATTAAATTTGTTGTATTTTCATGTTTTTTTTGGTTTTTTTTTAAATAGCCGATAATTTGATATTAGTAAAGTCAAGAAAAATGAAATTGATTGTGAAGGTGATGAAATGTACTCTAATCATAATATTTTTACCCGTCTTGTTGTATCTTGATTATCAAGTTTTTTTTGTAGGGGTGGGGGGTTGTTGTCTATTCCTATAGTACCAGAAGTTTTAGAAAATGTTGTTGGTGATGCCAAAGTTTTAATTTGTATACTCATTGAAGCAAGAGCATTTACCCACTGCTTAGTCTATCATGTCTGTTAATCCATTTATCTGTCCATCTTAATTTTGCCTGTAGCATATCGCCAAAACCACATGAGTCTTTATAGGTTGTTGGTTATAATGTTGTTTAAAGTCACATTGGCATTTTTTAAAATCTATTTTCAATGAAAGTAAGACTATTAATGGCTACTGATAAATCTGAAAACAAAGTTTATATA
>CM056609.1:24136977-24141977 GCA_029721355.1 Tegillarca granosa | reverse complement strand
TGTCATAATTCATATTAACATTGCATCATATAAAATAACGTCATATAAAAATTAATGTGATATAAACTAAACTTGTTATTGATTTAGAAAAAAAAGTTTTTAAAATTACATTTTAAACTTAAACTGTAGTATTACCTGTTCCGTTTGTTTATGTGAAGGTATGCCAGATTCTTGGGTTTAAGGCGGTTCTCAAAGTATCGATACGCCTCTGATTTCATTGATAAATCTTCGCAGGAAAAAGAGTGTGTAAGCTATCTTGTAAACGGGGCTGCAAGATTGAAATATCTTGCACCGCTCTTTATATGGAAATTTCTAACTGGGGTGCAAGAAAATCTTATAAGTGATAAATTTGGAGTATAGCCATTATGTTTTTGAACCAGAAACGGACGAATCTGATGAACATATTGAGTTGAGTCCCGACCTACTTGAGAATTGTGAATGCAGTTGGTTGCATAGCTGTTGAAAAATACGTGACGAGTGTTAACTTGTCAATAACAATATTATATCTTTGACTTTTTTTAAAAAAAAAAAAAAAAATTTTAAGTTGGACTGGTCAGACTCGAGAATTACGGGTAAGTTGCATAGCTAAACGTGATTAGTTTTAACTTGTCTAATACACGAAAAATTAATTTTATCATTGACATTTTAATATGAATTAAATATCAAGTCGGACTGGACAGACTACTGGATGAATATTATGGAACTTACTGTGGTGTCATGTGCTGGTTTTGAATTTCTATTAGTGCGTTCAAAATCAGCACATGACAACTTGTCATGTGCTGATTTTGAATGTTTTATTTTAATAGAAATTTAGAATCAGCACATGTCAGTGGCACCTGCTTTTGTGCAATTTTTATTGACAGTAAAAATTAAATTATTGTGATGTAGAAAAGTTTTAAGTAATCTGGCAGCATTACATTTTCTCGATAATTGGAAGATGTTCACACAATTAAAGTTTGTAGCATAGTTCTTTTCAACTGTCCGATGGCTAATTAATGCTTGGATAATTAAAAAGAAAAAAAAAAACAAGATATTCCATCTCAAATTATTTTACGCGAAATATATTACAATTGTTTAATTTGAATGAAATGACACAGATTTTAGAATGAGACCACATTTAAAAAAACGAGATAATAATGATCAGTGATTTTGCTATGGTTTTTAAAAATTACCTTCCACCTTTCAGAATTGGGAAAATTTGGACCCTTTTTATGTCACATATTACGCTCAGAATTTTGAAATTCATTGCAAAGATCTTATATTGTGACAATATCTAACATTTTTTGTCTGTCAGAACAGTTTTGGACAACTGGATTTAACTTAAACTATTTGATTGTGTGTCACTGTTGCCTTTTAGGGAATTTTAGTTGTCAAATTGGGAAAAATTTGTCTTATTTCTCAAGGGGAAACTACCTTTATTAGGTAGTAATTTTAGGCAAACAAAACCACTGATGATAATAATAATTGTATGGATTTGTTTATATAGAATAAAGAATTTAAAAATATCACAGCTAAATGTATGCCCGAGGCAAAGTGAAAACTAAAATTTAATAAAATCAAATGCTGTAAGTAGATCAATTATCATGTTTTAAAGACTATTCTGGTTGTCGATTTTTAATTTTGCCTAAATATTATATTTTTATTTTCATTATTATTTATTATTATTATTGACATAAAAACTAAGGAAAAAATGTCTTTTTCTTACTTTTTAAAATTTAAAAATGAAATATCCATTTTTCGTATTGAAATCTTTATACTGTATATGACAAATAACGTTTACCAAATAAAATTATTTTACTTTACTCGAACTGCCAATATATTATTGTATATTACGGGTCGTAAGATATCTTTATCAACCTACAAATCAATTTTGCAAATTATAAGTTACATCCTGTTAATTACAGGTGTGGGTCTAAATCTAAGGAATGGGTCCAATAAACAAAAGGATTAATAATAATCTCTATTATCGGTACATGTCAAACGCATGTTAATTCCACTTCATTAAATAGTTTTCCCGTAAAATAATTATAGAAAGTTAAATTACGAGTTCGGATTTGACTTGTTTTAGTAGATGGTAAATAATATTCTATGGAGGTATGTTACTGGTATGATGTAACAACACGGGAGCCTCAATATCGACCTTTTTGACTTGGATTTCCAGGGATGTATTAGAAAATCACCAATATCTACCTTATTATGAAATGGAATTTTATGGAATTTTCGCTACAGCCATATTTAAGTGCGACGAATAAAATATGTCAAAACTGAAAATTGTTACAGGTATCCTTTAATCTTAAATGTTGCACAGATAGTGATATAAAATAAGTGCTTGTACAACATAATGCTCATCTGCAATTACCAAGAAATATTTTTGGACACAGTGAAAAGTTGCTGCTTTAGGGATTTTTCATGTTGAAAACAAGACAAATGGTGAACTTTTTTGCATATATGATAGATCATGTCACCATGAGCATCATTTCCGTCATTTTAGACGTAAAATCCCCAAAGACGTAACAGTTTTTTGTTCTACAGAAATATTTTGTGATAATCGCAGATGTGATCAGTGATTTTCAGTAACAACTAGATGCGGGTAAACAAAAACAAAAAAAAAAAAAAAAGAAAAAAAAAATTATTTCAAATTTTTTGTGAATCTTCTAAGAAAATTCAGCATTATTTACTGTCACAAACACAGTGACTCCAACAGTGACTAAAACTAGCTCTGTCTACACTTAAATGATTATAAATATGAAATAGGTACTCTAAATTCTGAAAAGCTTGAGTTAGGAAAAAAATCTCAATAAATAAACAATTCTCTCTCTCTCTCTCTCTCTCTCTCTCTCTCTCTCTCTCTCTCTCTCTGTGATTCTTTACCATTTCCATAATCAATAATATGAGATATAATAGTTTTATATACTCTATATATTTAGATATTATAGTCAGATATTACAGAAATTTGGTGCTTGATAATTGATATAAACACATGAAACCTGTACCTAATTAAGGTTTGTTATATATGGATCAACGTACTCTAAAGTGTTAACTAAATCAAGATGTCCAATGTGTCAGGAATGTGGTGGTCCTTGGAATGGGAGGGATATACCATAAATAAGACAATATATCTTATATTTTATATAATATCTCTGTTAATAACTTGTGTACCTATTAATGTATTTATGAATTAAGTCATTATTATGAACCAATTATCTAGTTTTGTTACCTGGTAATGATAAAACAGAGATAAACACTTGATTAACTTCTCAAGAGGGACCATTAGCTATGGACATCAGCAGCAATAAACAGGGTCGTATATAATGGTCAAGATCATCATTATTAGATAGAATAACAAAAATATTTGTTTAAGCTGTTTCTAATAATATATTGGTCATTTATTTGACCTTGGTCATCTGATATCTGTACCTAAACCTTGTATTGTTTGACCATTCATTAGAGAGGTTTTCTTTCTTGTCAGCATATTGCTAGCAGAGGCCTAAGAAATATTTGCACATGTATTGTTTGACCATTCTTTAGAGAGGTTCTTTTTTTGTCAGCATATTGCTAGCATAGGCCTAAGAAATATTTGCACCTGTGTTGTTTGACCATTCTTTAGAGAGGTTCTTTTTTTCGTCAGCATATTGCTAGCATAGGCCTAAGAAATATTTGCACCTGTATTGTTTGACCATTCATTTGAGAGGTTTTCTTTTCTTGTTGGCATATAATTAGTGGAGACCTAAGAAATATTTGTGCCTGTAAAGAAATTTGAAATGTTATATTTTTTATGTATGTTAAGAAGAGTAAAAAGACATGAAAATAAAAGTTCCGTGAATATTTCTTTTTGATTTGCTTGCATTTACACTTACCAATGACCCAGAAACATACATGCCATAACTCAAAAAATAAATAAAATAATAAAATAAAAATCATAAGAATATTAAACAAAATAGTTCAGATTTTTAAGCAACAATCTGAACACAAGGCTGTTTTGGTTTTTCGTTGTCATCATTACAACTTTTTTTGCCATTACTAAGTATCTGAAAGTTTTCCAGGTTAACACTTGTAATATCTGACAAATAACTTTGAACAATGGGGCCTTTGTGGAAGAGTGATCTAAAGCATGTGTTTAAAGATTAAAGTGCCACTCACTGCCTAGGTTCTTATTCCACTCTAGCAGATCCTAGTTTGGGAAAGTTTGTTTGTTAGCTTGCGAAACATTGGTGTTTTTCTCTGATTGCTTCGGTTTCCTCCACCATCTCAGAACAGACAACCTTGATATAAGTGAAAGATTATTAGATAACTTGCCAAAGGTTGATGTTCTTTCTGATAACAATTTTTAATACGCTCAGAATTTTGAAGTTCATTGCAAAAATTTTATATTGTGAAAAAATCTGACATTTTTTGTCAACTGGACAGTCTTGGACAACTGAATTTAACTTAAACTATTAGGTATGTATCACTGTTGGCTTTGGGGAATGTTAGTGGTCAAATTTTTAAATTTTAGTTATATGTTTCCAGGGGGAAAATTTTGTCAGCAATTTTAGGCAAACAAAACCACTGCCTGAAAATGTTAGAGAGTACCACATTGTATGCTTACAAACGAAATAAATAGTAAACGAAGAAGACTGGGCAGGCATAAATGTTTTTTCAGGATTTCAATTTGCTCAACATCAAGACTTGCTTGTTTCATAGGCTTTACTTGCTTTGTATTCACTAATTTTGTTTACAATGCTTTTAACTAAACTTTAGCTATGCTTTTCAAAAACTTTTTTTTTCTTTCTATTTTCAGGTTTTTGATTTTTTTATAAAGAATTTATATGTATAAAACTAAATGGATCCAGATAAATCGTGTTTAAGTGACTATCTACCTGTCTGAGATATATTTATAATTAGTTGAGCATATTACAGGTAAGATTATTTATTTACTAATGACTGGGTACTTGAAATGTGTTGCCAAGTGGCCAAGGTTCTCTTCAATGGGGGGGGGGGGGGGGGGTGATCTAGATAAA